>CM044897.1:123224567-123252376 GCA_024500145.1 Gentiana dahurica var. dahurica
AAGTTTGCTATTATACAAAAGAACTGAAAGAAGTCTTCTTTTTTCTTTCGGGGTTCGAAACTTCACACTCCACGTGCAACTATCATTTTAACCACTAGGCCATGTTTTGGGACTCCACTATGACTTTCTAAGTTCACCATTTACCAGAAATTTTACAAGAATTACAATGTTTCTACTCAAAACACTTTCGATACAACCATTTTTAAATTGAATTTATTGTTAAAAAGGACAAATTGAGAATATAAATATGTATAAAGGACAGTGAAATATTTTATTGGGTAAAAAGTTAATGTCTTTATTCGATGTGATTTAAAATCTCTCGCATTCAACTACAAAAACGAATATATCTTTGATTTGATTATCAAAAGATGGTAATTCTTTCATTACATTTTTCTTTTTTTCATCCTCTTTATTTAGACATCTCATTTGATATTTTTCAACGTTATTTTCAGGTCATTTTTGTAAAAAAAAAACACATAAACAGTGGAATAGTGAAACATTGGATTTGATGTCAGTTCTACCGCAGCAACCAATAAATTTGGGTTATGAACGTTTTATCACCCAATTTATATTTCCACTGTCATGATTTCTGTTTTTTACTCTTTTTTTATCCTCTTAAACCACCCTTTTAAATTTTAGTTGTAATATTTTCTAAATTTAACGTTAAGAATGATACTCTCATCTTCTAAAATATATCTATTTGATGTTTTTTATTAAATAATTATGGAATAAAATAATTATTATTGGTATGAATAATTTTGGAATAAAATTGTCACAATTATCTAGTTTAATTATAGGTTTTTTTTTTTTTGTTTTATTGACGACATCTAGTTTATAAGTTAAATAGATAGTATTTTCAAAAAGTCGTGTGCTATCATTGGTCATTTTTTATCTTCAATAATCATTATCTTTTTAGGTAAGATATTAGTATTAATATAAGATGTAATTACCCTAAAAAAATTATAAGATGTAATTAAATCAATAAAGGAAGGAAAATGATATATTTACTACCCTTATTTTGTAGTGTATATATCACTACATAAAATAAAATGTACCATTGATTAAAGTGTACTACATCCGTCCTAGAATATAAGTCAATCTACCTTTAGTTTTATGGTGGTCCAGGACCACCATGTCATACTTGGTCCTTCAATATGATTTCTTAAAAGAGGGGCAAATTTGTAAAAGAATGACATTTATATTTTACACGGTTGGGCCCCGTGTGTTTTTCTGGATTTCTATTGGTCCTGGATCACCAAGTCATACTTGGTCCAGGACCACCATAAAATTTCCGATCTACCACTTTTTGATTGTCCCAAATTATAAGTCATTCTACATTACCAATGTAGCATTTATTACTATTTTCTCTATCTTACCCTTAATTTATTAACAATCCAACTACTTTTTCAATATTTTATAGTCATTTCATTAATAATAGTCAAAGGATATTTTAGTTATTTCTACTTGAAATTTATGTCATTCAACCATTTTTTTAATATGTGTGAAAACATCCAAAACGACTTATATTTTAGAAATGCGGTAGTACTATTTAAAATGAATGAATGAGAATTGTATAGTGATTCTCCACTACATACTTGTATCACCCTCCATAAAGAAAATAGTTCAACATCTTGATTCTCCTATTGGGCTTCAGATATTTCTTATGATATCATAGTTAGGACCAAAGATGCCGATGAGAATGACGAACTCTCACCTTTCCTACAACTTTGTTTAGGCAATAATGATTTGTAGCAAATTTCAAATTTTCTTTTACGTCCATTGCTTTTTAGGCGTGGTTACCGAAAGAGTAGTGATAGTGCAACAAAAAAAAAAAACAACCAACTAAGGCACCACAATACACTTTTTTTTATCATTTATTATGATTTGCGACGTACTGAAGCCTATGAATCCCATAAAGATCAGTGGTGTAAAAATATGCTGCGGTATTGCCATGACACAAACATCTTCTTTTACCGAAAACAAAACTTATGTGACGATCACAATTGTAACCAATATCACAAAAAGCCTTGATAAACACAACGAGACCTCTTCTTGGAAGAGCCAAAGTACAAGTGCCAAGAAGGCAATCTCACGAACACAACAAACTCTCAAAATAGTCGAACAGTAATCACAGCCTGACTCTCAGAATAGTTGAAACAACGTGTATCTAAAGTTTAAAACCAAAAACTGCTAAAGATGTTCTCCAAATACCTTTAGACATACTTAATCTTCAAACTCAACCTCGTTTGAATAAGGTATTAAGACCAGGTCATGTCATCCCTGCAAAGCATCAAAATACTTATTTGTTTGAATAATTAATATTTGCAAGAATAATAATAGAATAAATTATGTCACAATTAATGATCTCCTTTTTCTTAATCAAATATATATAGTCTTTTCAAAAAGTTTATTGTTATCTTAGTCATTTTTATCTTCAATAATCCTTACCAAGATATTAATAAATAAAACTCATAACCATATTATTGCCTTGCCATGTTATATCTTAAGGTAGAGGTCATAGCATTATTCTTTCTTTACTTAATGATTTGAGAGTTGTTAAAAAACCAACTACTTTATGGTTTGAAAATGGCCCATAGAAATGAGACTTCAAACTTCACATGCCCCTTTCATCATACCCCTCTATTTAAACCCCTTCACCTCTTCCATTTCTTCCAAACTAAATCCCACCATCTTCTTTCTTACTATCAAACAACAACAGAACCTTCTCTACTGACAATACCATCATCAATCTCCTACCTCTTTCCAAAAACAAAAACAACCTCATATTCTCCAAATAGAAACAATGTTTAGCTTGTTGGATAATGACTTCTTTTCCCGCAGATGTGTGTGGGTAAATGGCCCTGTAATTGTAGGTGCAGGTCCATCTGGGCTAGCTGTTGGAGCTTGTCTGAAAAAACAAGGCATCCCTTTTGTGATTCTTGAAAAATCAGATTGTATTGCTGATTTATGGCAAAAACGCACTTATGATCGCCTCAAACTTCATCTTCCTAAACAATGTTGTCAATTACCTATGTTTCCATTCCCTGATCATTACCCTGAATATCCCACAAAAAACCAGTTCGTAGATTACCTTGAATCGTATGCAAAGCACTTCGGAATCAACCCACAGTTCAATGAATGTGTGCAATCCGCAAAGTACGATGAGGCTTGCAAGCTATGGAGAGTGAAGACTCAATCCAAGAATGGCTCTGAAGTGGAGTACATTTGTCAATGGCTTGTGGTTGCTACAGGGGAAAATGCACAGCGTGTGGTGCCGGAAATCGATGGGCTTAAAGAATTCTCCGGCGAGGTCCTGCACGCCTGTGATTACAAATCCGGCGAGAAATTTAAGGGAAAAAATGTTCTTGTTGTGGGCTGCGGTAATACCGGCATGGAAGTCTCTCTTGATCTTTGCAACCATGATGCTAAACCATCAATGGTCGTCCGAAGCACAGTGAGCCTTTTTCTCTAGACCCTTTATTTACATCAACCTTCTTTTTTACCAATACACCTTCGAAAAGTCGATTTTTGAGTCAAATAATTGATTTTTCGAAGGTGGATTGGTCAGTGGGACTATTCATGATGTGGCAATGAAATTAGCCACGTCATGAGAAGTTCCGGTGCACAGGCTCTGTACTAGTATCGTTTTTTGTATTCCTAAAGTCAATGATCATAATGTCTAATGTGCTTCATTTCTGTATCAATTTTCAGGTCCATGTGTTACCAAGAGAAGTATTTGGGAAATCAACATTTGTACTAGCAATGTTGATGCTCAAATGGCTACCCTTATGGATAGTTGATAAAATACTGCTGATTCTGGCATGGTTGATTCTTGGAAACATAGAGAAATATGGATTAAAAAGGCCATCAACCGGTCCTCTGCAACTGAAAAACGCAGAAGGAAAAGGCCCTGTTCTTGATGTCGGCGCATTGGAAAAAATCAGATCCGGAGATATTAATGTAGTGCCCGGAATCAAGAAATTGTCATGTGGAACTGCTGAGCTTGTTAATGGTGAAAAAATCGTTGTCGATTCGGTTGTTTTGGCAACTGGATATTGCAGCAATGTTCCCTTTTGGCTTCAGGTTAGATAATTTATACACTTTTCTTGTTTCTTATGACTTCTAATGAATTTTCACCGTCAGAACCAGATTGACACTGCATCGTACTTGCAGTGTTAGTGTGATTGTGACAGTATAATTACTGGACATAAGGTTTTAAATGGAAGACTAACTTTGTTTATGACATTTTTGCCCTTACAGGAAACTGAATTCTTTTCGAAAAACGGAAGCCCGAATACACCATTTCCCAATGGGTGGAAAGGAAAAGATGGGCTATATGCGGTCGGGTTTACAAAAAGAGGCTTATCAGGTGCTTCTGCTGACGCCATGAAAATATCACAAGACATTGGTAAAGTGTGGAAGGAGGATTTGAAACAAAAGAAGCAGAAAGTTCCTACACATAGAAGATGCATTTCAACCTTCTGATCAAGGGCAAAAAAAAAAAGGAAATAGAAGGAAAAAATGTAGGAAGGGTGAAGTTGACAATTTGTTTGTTTGTTTGTTTGTTTGTTGTGTAATAACCACTGTAAAGTAAAAGTTTGATGAAAGGAAAAAAAGGTCTGATAGCATGCATATAGACGAAATTAGCCCTCTCCTTTTCTGAAAGCCCAAAAGTTTTGAAAATGCTTGGGCATTTTGCTGAGTGAGGATGATGAGGCTTGTTTTACCTCTATTTACTTTTTTTTTTAAAACCCATGTAATACAACCGTAGTAAAAAGGTGTAGTAAACTTTTGTACAATAATATTATCTGCAAGTTCTCCCACTTTTTTGTCTCTTCATATTTATTACATTTAATAATATGTGAATACAAAAAAGTAAACACAATGAAGAACTTTGCTAAAGAATTCTAATAAGCAAATTAGTAGTTTCTTGAACAAGATGAAGAAATCCTTGAAGTTTTATTTAAAATCAAGAAAGAACATTTGTTTTCAGTTTATTATTATCAACTATTTCATCAAGTACCTTCACAACTTGTGCACTCATATACACCTAGTTTGGTGCTCTAAGTTTAGTTGCCAGGTGTTTGATGAAAAACTAAGTGAACTAAATTCTACTTGTAATTACTCCTGGTTTGATTACTATTAATTTATTCTTTTGTTGGATCATATGCTACTTTGGAAACCTACGAAGAACTTGAGGATCATTCCTATATCTTTTACGGTAAAAGCATCATACCACCACAACTTCTTGAGAGTATAAAATATCTGAGATACATATGAGCTTTCAATTATAATGTCATCTACATTCTACATACATTATCGGAGCAATAATAGTCTCGTATGTGCCTCGTGTGAAAATACAATATCAAATTTCGATTGTATATATCCGGCTTCTTGCAAAACCCTAATGTGGTTTTTAGCTTAGATTTAGTGTTGATATGTACCTAGATTAGAACTAGAAATTAGTGATAACTTAGTATAAAATACTTTCAGTATTTCTTAATGAAAGTGATTTCCACTCTAAACAACTCTTGGAGCTTTTAATGTAAGCAATTAATCAAAAAAAAAAAAGTCCATATTTGAAGAAAAGTGTTTCTCTGGTGTTAACAATGGATTTGAGACTTATTCCACTATAAAACACTGTAAGGAACAGTGAATTTGATGTACTGAACAATGGATTTATCTTTATCATCAACTTATTTTTCCACTGTCCCGAGTCTTATTTTTCTCCTTTCCCGTCTTTTATTCTCATTACCTCTTTTTTTTTTAGAAATCCATGAGAGCCATATTTACGTGGAAAGTCATTGAATATACACCTAAAAATAAAAAGTATTTTTCATTCACTCCATTTTTTCACTCTATAATCTATTTACACCGTCCAAAATAGCATGGTACCGTCATAAATCACTTCCGACCGTGCTATTTTTAACCTCAAACCGTTCTATTTTTTTACGGAATATCGTTCTATTTAACACGGTACCGTGCTATTTCAGGGCATGTGTTTAAAAAAGACAACCGGTCTATACGGAACCAAGGTCATGCTATTTCAAAAAAGAAAACGATTGTCTACATTTTTTTCTTTTTTCTTTTTCTTAAAGCTCCCGGTATCCGGAACCAACTAGACCGACTAATTCGGAGTTCGGCCCGGGTCGTGTCGGTAAAGTCTAACCTTTACTCAGGGGTACGGCCTGGTCAAGAGTTCTTTCAACATGACGTCTCAGAGTAGAATCGAACCGGTGACCTTCCTAGGTATTCTCAAGTCACTTGCCACTTGAGTCAAACTACTTGGTTACAATGATTGTCTATATGGTTTTGTTAAATGTATATATATAGTATTTAAATGGGAAACCAAAAAATGTAGTATTTAACGGCAAATTAACCAGTAAAATCGTTGTTTACCAGCTAGTTAATGAAAAGATTTGGAACATATTTTTCTTTTTTTTTTTTTGTTGAGATAAACAATTACTTACTTGAGCATTCATCATTTTAAGTTTGATCATATATGTTTATAAGTTAAGGTATACCAATATTGAAATTAGAAGGAGGAAAACTGGAGAAAATTGATTAACTCATTGTCTGTGTTGTTATCTGTTACACTGCACTAGCTGGATATATATACACTTTCTACTTTACTAACTTGTGTAACTGCCTACTAATCACAAAATAACCGCTGCTAACAAACTATTAACATCCTAACTAACTTTACTAACTGCAACAGCCCCCCTCAAGCTGGGGTGGGAGAAGCTGCATGAAAGGAATGAAGTGCTCTGTGTAATGCTGGGCTGTCCAAAGCTTTAGTAAAACAGTCTGCTAGCTGTTGAAATGAGGAAATAGGCAACAGCTTCACCAAACCAGCTTGCACTTTTTCTCTTACAACATGGCAATCCACCTCAATATGTTTAGTTCGTTCATGGAACACTGGATTGGAAGCAATATGCAGGGCACTTTGATTGTCACAATACATAGCAATGGGAGTTTGAACTGTAAGCTGTAGATCTTCCAACAAATACTTGAACCACTGAACTTCACTCACAGTTGCAGCCATGGCTCTGTACTCACTCTCAGCAGAGCTCCTGGAAACTGTCCCTTGTTTCTTAGCCTTCCAAGATACTAATGCTGACCCTAGAAACAAACAATAGCCAGTCACAGACTTTCTGGACTCAGGGCAACCTGCCCAATCTGAGTCTGTGAAAGCTGTGGGAACTAAGGCATTCTTCCTGGCATACAATAAGCCTTGATCAGGATGTCTTTTTATGTATTTAAGCACCCTGTAAGCAGCTGCAAGATGATTCTGGGTTGGTGCATCTAGAAACTGGCTCAATTGTTGAACAGCAAAAACAATATCTGGCCTAGTAAATGTTAAGTACAACAGTTTACCCACTATCTGTCTATAAACTGAAGTGTCAGGGAGCAATGGAGAATCTCCATGCTGCAAAGTATGTTTGGCCTCCATAGGAGTGACAGCAGGTTTGGCCCCAAGGATATCAAACTCTTGTAACAGATTAGTAGCATACTTTCTTTGTGAGATCACTAAACCAGTGGATGTCCTGTCCACTTCCAACCCCAGAAAGTAAGTGAGTGGTCCAATGTCCTTAATCTTGAAAGCCTTGTGCAAGAAAGCTTTGACAAGCTGAATCTGATGTAAATTTGCACTAGCCAAAATAACATCATCCACATATACAAGTAAAGCAATAAAATCCTGTCCAGTCCCTTTGGTGAATAAACTGTAGTCACTCTTGGACTGACTGAATCCTTGATCTATCAAGGCTGCTGTAAGCTTGGCATTCCACTGCCTGCTTGCTTGTTTAAGACCATACAGTGACTTATTAAGTTTGCAGGCTGGATTTGGAATGTCAGTATGAAATCCCTGAGGCAACTTCATGTAAACTTCTTCATGCAAGTCTCCATGAAGAAACGCATTGTTGACATCTAATTGATGGAGATGCCAGCCTTTTGCAGATGCAGCAGCTAGAAGAGTTCTGATAGTGGCCATTTTAGCAACTGGGGAAAATGTTTCCTGGTAATCTATCCCATACATTTGTGTGTATCCCTTTGCCACCAAGCGGGCTTTGTATCTTTCTACAGAACCATCTGGTTTGTATTTTACTTTGTAAACCCACTTACATCCAATAGCTTTCTTGTTGGAAGGCAAGGACACAACACTCCATGTTTGATTAGCTTCAAGTGCTTCAATTTCTTTAGACATGGCCTCTTGCCATTTAGGATTTTGAATTGCCTGATTATAGGTTGTAGGCTCCTCCTCTTTATCTATATGACAAACAATGGAGTGAGGAGTAGAAAGACTGGCCTGTGAGCATATGAAATCTTGAAGATGTGTGGGAGGCTGTCTTGCTCTATGAGACTTTCTGGTAGGTGGATCATTCACATCATTCACAGTCTTGGTTTCAGCTTGAAGAGACTCTCCACTTGTCATTTGTCCTAAATCAGTCTGAACTCCTGTTTGTGGTATTGTCATGCTGTAATCATCGGCAGGAAGAGGTGAAATAGGAGCAGGCATACAGATATCTACATCATTAGAATCAGAATTTGCCAAAGAGGGATGTTCAAAAGGAAAACACCTCTCATGGAATACCACATTCCTGGAAAGAGCAATATCTCCACTATCCAACTTATAAACCAAGTAACCTTTTGTGGTAGTAGAATGACCCAAGTAAACAGAAGCCACACTCCTGGGCTCAAACTTGGACCTGTTGTGTTTTATAGTAGATACATAAACAAGACAGCCAAAGACCTTAAACCTGCTGTACTCTGGTTCTTGCCCAAAAAGTTTTTCAAATGGTGTTTTATAATCTAGAAGTGGTGTTGGTGTACAGTTGATCGGATGAGTGGCATGTAGTACACAAAATCCCCAAAACTTAATAGGTAGAGAAGCCCGAAATTTCAAGGCTCGCCACATTTAACACATGTTGATGTTTCCTTTCTACCAAACCATTTTGTTGAGGTGTGTGTGTGCAAGAGGTCTGATGAATGATACCTCGTGCAGCATAGAAATCTACCATATCAAACTCACTACCATTATCTGTCCTGAGGATTTTTATATGAACATCAAATTGTGTAACAACATATTGACAAAAACTCTGCACTATGGCTCTTGCCTCTGATTTATTATGTAGTAAGTAAATCCAAGTGTACCTACTATAGTCATCAACTATAGTAAGAAAGTACCTCTGCCCTTGTATAGTTTCATAAGGATAAGGCCCCCACAAATCAATATGAACCAATTCAAAAATTGATTTGACAACAGACTGACTCAAACTGAAAGATAACTGTTTCTGTTTTGCCAATGGACACACATGACAGATTGTGTCTCCTGGAACCTGGACCTCAGGTAACTGTTGTGCAATCTTCCTCAGCCTGTTGTGAGACGGATGCCCTAACCTGTAGTGCCATATCATATCTTCTGGTATCCTGCTACTGTTTTGAAAAACTGCCATATTGCATAGACTGACTGCTGGTTGAAAGACATACAAACCCCTCTGTTTTTCAGCTGATCCAATCATCCCATGATCCTGATCCTGTATAACACACTTATCGATTCAAACAAAACCTTTACCCTGGGATTTTGTGTCACCCTACTTAATGAGATAAGATTGAACTTGAAACTGGGAATACAAAGCACTCCTGTTAACAAAAGATTCTTAGTTAACTGTACATCACCAATGTGTGACACCAAAACACTCCTGCCATTTGGTAGATTAACATGGACATTCTGAACCGCTTCATAACTAACAAAATGACTCATCCTGAATACTACATGATCTGTAGCCCCTGAATCCAAAATCCACACATTAGATGGATTACCTGCACTTAACTCATTTGATGGCTGAAAAGCAGCTGATAACACTGATGCTTGATTCACATAGTGTTGCTGGTGATCTGTGGACTCTTGTTGCTTTCCGGATAAAAGCTGCTTGAACTGACTGTATTCTTGTTGAGTAAGAGTAACATTAGTACTACTCCCACTGCTGTTATCCTTTTCTGATTGCACATCGGTTTGATCACTAGCTGTTTCCACCATGTTTATCCCGCTTCTTGGCTTAAATCCTGGTGGAAATCCATGTTTCCTGTAGCATACATCTTCAGTATGGCCTATCAAACCACAAAAGGTACACTGTGGTTTCTTGCCCGACTGACCATTGTATTTCCTGATGTCCATTCCTGCATTATTGCTAATAGGCCTTCTATTTTCACTTTGTTGATTCTGACCATTTTGAGACACATTAGTTCGATTAAACATCACAGTAGACTCTCCAAAACGTGAGACCTGACCTCCATGTCCCTTCTGCCTCTCAAATTTAAGAGCTAAGCCAAACACTACCTTGATGTTAGGTATAGGAGACATAAGCAACACATGTGACATCACAGGTTCAAAATGATCATCCAATCCTCTTAGGAATCTAATCACACATTCTCTCTCATTATATCCAACAAAAGTAGGAATTACTTGACATCTACAAGCAGGATTACAAGTACAACTAGGTACAGGTTTCAAAACATTTATCTCATCAATCAATATCTTCATTTTGGTGAAATACTCAGTCACGGTGGAACCATTCTGCTTAGTGGTGTGAAATTCTTCTAGTAGATCTGATAAACGAAACGCATCTAGATTAGCAAACCTGTCCCTGAGATCTTCCCAAACATCTTGAGCGCTGTTAATCCATAGAAGACTCTGTGATATCTGTTTAGCTACTGAATTCCGAATCCAAGTAGTGACCATTATGTCACATTGCTCCCATGCATTATACCTCGGATCTCCCACAGCTGGCTTGGGTAGAGATCCGTCAATGAAACCAGCTTTGTTCTTCATAATCAGCACCTGCCTTGCTGATCTATTCCAGGAGTGATAATTCCTGCCATTCTCATCGAGAATTGGCTGAACCAGGACCAAGGAAGGGTTTTCATTTGGATGAATATAAAATGGACTAGAAACCGGTATAATTTCTGGATTCTGTGGCTCGACTGCTGCCATTGATGAATCGAGACAATAGATTCTCAAATTCACCAGCTAAAAAAAACTTGATTGATTCAAAGAAGAAAGATGATTCTGCGGAAGAAACGCTCCGATACCATATTGAAATTAGAAGGAGGAAAACTGGAGAAAATTGATTAACTCATTGTCTGTGTTGTTATCTGTTACACTGCACTAGCTGGATATATATACACTTTCTACTTTACTAACTTGTGTAACTGCCTACTAATCACAAAATAACCGCTGCTAACAAACTATTAACATCCTAACTAACTTTACTAACTGCAACAACCAAAAGAATAAGAAAAATAATTAATGGGAGGAACAAATCCTTTAATTAAATAGCAGGCATGACAAAACTAGAAAATTTTAATTACCGAGTAATTAATTTGCAACATCATATGAATCACTGGAATGCTGCTGACATAGCACATTGCTTTCTCAACTAGTAGTTTGAATGATAATGAAATCACCATTAATCTAAAGGAACGAAAAGACAGACTACGTACTAAAATTCCACCCGTCGCATTGGAGTAACAGACAAAAAGACATACTACCATGTCAAAAGGAATATGATACCGTGTTAAATAGAACGGTATTCTGTAAAACAATAGCACGATTTGAGTTTAAAAATTACACGGCCAGAAATGAAATATGACGGTCCTGCTATTTTGGGTGGTGTATATAGATTATAAAGTAAAAGAATGGAGTGTATGAAAAAAACTTTTTATTTTTAGATATCTATTAAACGAGTTTCCCCTCTTTAAATCGGTGTTGATTTTAATTCAATATAATATTTTATTTTCAAGACTAAAAAAAAAGCACAACACATGGTTTCTCCATCTCGTTGAATCAGAAAAACCAATAGCTACATTTACATAACATGGTTTTGGGCATACAAAATCACATTGTGAGATCTCTACACCTCAAATTTCTCATCTGCTGCTACTCAATTCCACGTTCTTGTCATTTTTCTGTTTATTCAACCTGACCTTGTCTCATATAAGTTTCTATGGTTATTATGTTTTGTCATTTTATTTATTTTTTTGTTATATATATGTACTATTATTATAATATTGGTGTAGAAGAACCTAACAACGCACATTTAATGTTTTGACGGTGCGGCAAATCTTTTAAAATTGTGTTATTTGTTTATAAGGACGTGTTTTGAGACTTAATTAGGCACTTAGGACATCCAAAAAAGACCATTAGTTATAAGGACAAAATAACACTTCTTGGACAAAAATAACCCTATTGGATAGCGCTGCTTACTTTGCTCATTTGAACGCCTTTCTTCTTTTACTGCTGCCGCTGCGTTTTTTTGTTTTTATTTTTTGAATGTTTGATTGTTTGAACTTTCCTATTTCCACTTTTCAGATACGCAAATTCACGTCCAAGAAAATTGGCTTTTAACTTGAATTAACGCTCTTCTTACTTTTTTGTATGCTGAATTTGCCATGTTTCTTTTAGAGCAACATAGCATTGTAGTACGTACAACCTTGTCCTTTAGCTGCTCCATTTCTAAGAAATGTATGTGGTAAAACTGCAGGTTCCAGCTTCTGTACAAGTGAGAAGAGAATCGGTGGTCCCAAAAGCAAAATCAAACCACAACAGTGGCCGTCCAGCCAGTAGTCTTGGCTCCTGCAGCAAAGCAGGAACCGACCAGCTCCTCAACGGCAACAAGATTTGCTCCTATGGGTTGACTTTCATGCTAATTTTCGATAATAACCGAAGATTTGGTGTCATATGATTTTCCTGCTAGTTCCGATTTTGATTTTAGATTTTTTTTTATTGTTTCTGGTTCCGTTTCGTGAATATATTACTTTGCAAGGTGACCCTGCTTTTGCTAATGCTGTTGAGTAATTTCTTTCATTATCCATGTTTTCTTTCAGATTTAATCGTCAGCTTTTGATTCATGTTATTTTTGTTATCCATTATTGTAGTATTAACTTGACCAATTGAAATAGCACAGTTAAGTGTGCTGGATATCTTTTCTAACAAAAAGTGTGCTGGTATCGAACTATAAGAGCTTAAATGTCAAGACGCAAGATTGTGGAGGGATATGGTATGAATATCACAAGGTTTGATAATGGTGAATTGTGGTGACAAATTAACTCTTTTCTTTTTTGTTTAACAGGTGGGAGTAAGCATGATGGTGATGGTTATTGTTGGCTACTCTTTTGTATTGTTTGTGGATTCTTCTTCCGTAGCAGTATTATTTTTTGATGCTTGATATTTCTGCGTTTCATACATTAAAAGAAATCACCATGTTAGTTTTTGTACTCATTTTGGCTTTTTTAAATTTGCTTTTGGTGTAATAGATTTATCAGCCATAGTGCTGACTTCTTGATTTTTGCTTGACAGTTTCCGACCCTTTATGACGACCCCTATTCATATCGAGACCAAGTCATATTTGTTGACGAAAAATTTTGAGAATTTATTGAATTATATGTTGAGGCGATATATTTATGACATTGAGAACATGTTATTAATATTTCTATTATCTGGGTACAACAGTTTCTTCCTCCAGATGACCTGACGGGGCATTACTTTTTGGTAGCAGCTGTGTAAATTAATCGCGTCAAATCAAATAGTATGTATAATTATTAAATGGATCACACTTTTGAAAGAGTTGTGTTCAAGTTCGGTTTGGTTTGAATGTGTTTATCAATCCAATGAATACCGAAGATGTGCTCGAGTTTGGTTTGAATATGTTTGTCAATTCAATGAATACCAAAGATGAAAAAGGGGAGTTGAGAATTGCTTAAAATCATATGCTCACTATGTGTAACTAACTTTCCTAGTGAATTTAATGCTTGTGTGGTTTTCCCTTTTGAGTTTTATGGGATTTGAGGAATTACCTAAAGTTTAGAATGAGTAATGATCCGGACACAACCGTTGTGACACAACGAGTGACACGTCATGTATCGACACCGTTGATCATAATGTAATAATGATCAATTAGTTTAACATGCATCACCTTGAAACAAAGAAAGCAAATATATACGTTGATGGTGGGTTTGTGTATGATTTGGCGATGTCACCGCATAAAATGCCAATGTCACTGCATAAATTGTTGATGTCACTGCATAAAATGCCAATGTCACTGCATAAATTGCCGATGTCACTGCATAAAATGTTGATGTCACTGTATATCTGATTGCCGATGTCACTGCATAAATTGTTGATGTCGCGCATATATGATTGCCGATGTCACTGCATAAAATGTTGATATCACTTCATCTATGATTGCCGATGTACCTGCATAAAAAAATATGAATTAAGGTGAAAGATTTATGTTGATCGTAGTTTTATATCAAAAGATATAACCATTTGAAGTCGATTTTATGAAGAAAATAAATCGATTTTATGAAATTAAGTCGGAAAAATATCAAATGTCATCACCGTGTTGTTTTATCAAATATCACTGCATCCCGGTGATCACTGCATCTCGATGGTCTCTGCATCGCAGTGTCTCTGAATCGGGGGTGACCACTTCATCGCGGTGTCTCTGCATCGGGGTGACCACTGTATCGCGGTTTCACTTCATCACGATGTCTATACATATATGATTGCCGATGTCACTATATAAATTGTTGATGTCATTCATATATGATTGTTGATGTCACTGCATAAAATGTTGATGTCACTGCATATCTGATTGCCGATGTCACTGCATAAATTATTGATGTCACACATATATGATTGCCGATATCACTGCATATATGATTATCGATGTCACTGTATAAAAATATGAATTAAGGTGAAAGATTTATGTTGATCGTAGTTTTATATCAAAAGATATAGTCATTTGAAGTCGATTTTATGAAGAAAAGAAATCAAGTTTATGAAATTAAGTGGAAAAATAATAAATGTCATCACGGTGTTGCTTCATCAAATGTCACTGCATCCCAGTGATCACTTCATCCCGACGGTCTCTGCATCGCGGTGTCTCTGCATCGGGGGTGGCCACTTCATCGCGGTGTCTCTGCATCGAGGGTGGCCACTGCATCTCAGTGTCATTTCATCGCGATGTCTCTGCATTTATGATTGCCGATGTCACTACATAAATTGTTGATGTCATTCATATATGATTGCTGATGTCACTGCATAAAATGTTGATGTCACTGCATAAATTGTTGATGTCACGCATATATGATTGCTGATGTCACTGCATAAAAATATGAATTAAGGTGAAAGATTTATGTTGATCGTAGTTTTATATCAAAAGATATAGCCATTTGAAGTCGATTTTATGAAGAAAAGAAATCGATTTTATGAAATTAAGTCGGAAAAATATCAAATGTCATCACGGTGTTGCTTCATCAAATGTCACTGCATCCCGATGGTCTCTGCATCGCGGTGTCTCTGCATCGGGGGTGGCCACTTCATTGCGGTGTCTCTGCATCGGGGGTAGCCACTGCATCGTGGTGTCACTTCATCACGATGTCTCTGCATATATGATTTCCGATGTCATTACATAAATTGTTGATGTCACTGCATATCTGATTGCCGATGTCACTGTATAAATTGTTGATGTCACGCATATATGATTGCCGATGTCACTGCATATATGATTGTCGATGTCACTGCATATATAATTGCCGATGTCAATGCATCGCGGTTGTTAGTGCATCGCGGTGTCTCTGGATCGAGATGGTCAATGCATCGGGGTGGTTAATAAAAAAAAAAAAACTTTCACCGGAAATTTATAAAAAAAAATAAAAAATAAAAAAGAGGCATTCAACTTCCAGGAAATAAAAAATAAAAAAAAAATAAAAAAAAAAAAAGAAGAAGAAGACACAAAACATTCAACAGGAAATAAAAAAAAAGATATATATTCAGCATACTTTCGGCGTCCTGTTTGCCGGGTTTTTTTTTTTTTTTTTTTTTTTTTTTTGTTTTTTGTTTTGTTTTAATTCATTAAGGGTATTTGGGTCTATCTACCTGTTTTTTGTCCTTATAACTAAGTATTTGTTTTGGACGTCATTTTTGCCTAATTAAGTCCAATATGTGTCCTTTTCAATAATTGTCCCATTAAAATTATGAATTATTAAAAGTCAAACCAAAAAAATAGTTCAAATACTATGAAGTCAACACCCCATTCATTTCAAAGTTACTAGGTTTAAAAAAATTGGAGGAAAATTACTTGGTTATGATTAGGCCGTAAATGAATCGAGCTATTCGTGATCTGCTTGTATTTGAGTAAGAAAGGAGTTTGATTTGATTCAATTTTTCCGGGTTCGAGCTCAAGTCGAGCAATTCGGATGATTAACCAAGCTGATCTCGACAATAATTTTATAAAATATTATTTATGAATAAATTTATAAATATGACTAATTTAATAATTATATAATATAACTCGATTAACCATATTCCTATTTTTTTTATAAGAAACTCCATATAACCAAGTCGAAACATTATGATAAACCGCTTCAAGTGATATAAATCAATTTTTTTAAAATTACATAGGTGAACTAAAGTTTTAAAAAGAAAAGGATATCATTCATGTCATTTAAAATAAACGTACTAGGGAGATTATCGGTTCGATTCTCCTCTGAGGCGCCATATTAAAAAAACTCTTGGTGACGATGCTGGACCTCGTCAGTTAATAAATCTAGGTTGTATTTACTCTTGTGACAATTAATTCAAGAATAGTTTTACGAAAAGGGTTGGTGTTTATGGTGGTTTCTAGACTGAGCCTGAAAGTTTACTCTTAAGTTGCCTACGTATCCAATATGTGTATTGGAATCAAGTACTCCGTAGTTCCTTAGAGATTATTTATATACAAGGCCTCTCGTCCTATTTCCTGTCCAACAAGTACTAGGTTTTACTTCGTAACCCCTAAGGATTATTGCGTGTGTATCCCTATTATTTAGGAGATAATTATGGACATATTTAAATGACAAGATCAATGTCATTATGTGATAGGATCCTTCCTATGCCTATCCGAAATTATTGGGCGCGTGGGCTAGAAGTCAAGGATACTCTGGACGACCAGCGTCAAGCCCCCGAGGCCCCTACGGCAGATCTGTGATAGCTCCCCTCTGCTGAGCTCTGACCGACCTGCAGTGGGCTGGAGGAGATAAGCAAGCCGATCTCCCTTCTGGGGTCCAGACCTACCCTTGGGCACGTCTTTAGGGCTCCTGGCCCTTAAGGTTTACCTCTTGCACACTCTTCATTAATTATATGACTAACGAGAGGGTGACACATGGCTTGAATCGGTTCGGCCCTCATCAGAAGCCCCCCATATCTGACTGATAAGTTCCTAAAAAGTCGAATAATTCTAGATGTTTTGGACTCAATTCGGTGTCGTGTGTGCTAATTTGCGATGTTTTTATCGTTTTTGAGCTAGATTACTGCGGATGTTTAAATTATTGCAGGATGATTCGAGATTAGAAGAAAAAGACCCAAAAACGGAGCTAAATTGTAAGAATTCAAAAATCAGCCTATGTCATAACCAGGGTGTGACAGTTTTCAGAAATCTGATCTTGGCCAACGAAATGTTATGATTGATGAAAAATTTCCAACGTTATTTCTTTGAAGTTGGCGTGACTTTTATTGAAAACGGAAGATCCCACACAATAGAAGAGTCCAAGATTGACATACATTTAATTTCTAGAGATTTTATTGATTAAACTATTTAAGGAAACTTCCAAGATTTTGTAATTATCCTTTTATTTAATCCCTAGGTCGTCCAAAATCAGATTTGACGCATCACCATGAGACTTTTTTTAGTCGACTATTTCTCCTCCTTCATCATCATCATCTCCTATCCTCAAGAACGAGGGTTTTAGATTCAAGAACGAGGATTTTTCATGGATTCAATTATTTTATGAAATATATTGACGGTTTTATTTTCTCTATCTTTTCTCTTTTTCCTATTTTATTTATTTTTCTCTTCAAGATATGAATTTTGTGATTGTTTCTTGGAATCTTGATATGTTACGAAAGTAAATATTAGTTTCTTGGATTAGGAAAAACCCGGCGATGATTATATAGTTTTAAAGATACAATCTTTTCATTGATAAAGGATTTTAGTCATGTTTATGAATTCGATCTTGTATGCTTATTCATGTAATTTTTCGGAAATAATATCTCGAAGGAATGAATGACTATAAGATTTTGCATGAGAACCTTCATTCGATTAATTGATAACAGAAAAAGTATTAATTAATCGATAACCTAGAAACCAAGATCAAATCTTTAAGGAATTTTTTGAATAAAATTAGGTTAAACCTAAAGTGCCGGTAATTCCGATTTCCCATATCCCTTGACCTATTTGTAGTTCTCTGCGGCGGGGACGTGCAAATTCCGAAGAATCCTTCGAAAGCATTCTCAAACAAAAGGTACCATCTTCAAACTCAGTTTTCTTCAATATATATATGCTTCACAATAAAAATCAATACTATATTTATTGAATCAGGTATGGAAAATATTGGAAGCAGCAAAGTGTTTACGCAGCAGAATGGTGGCCACCTATCCCCGTTATATATTTCGAGCAACAAGCGGGACCGGGACCGGGACTATCCGACTGGTAGTTTTTTCTCAAGACAACTTCAATCTTCTTGGATGGTTGATTTGATTTCTATTATTTGCCTTTTTACTCCATTTTTATTAAATCAGCTACATTAAGAAGACGTGGTCATGCCCTCCTTTTCAAAAAAAGTGTAGAACGGGTCAAAATCAAAAACACCATCGGTATACTTCTAAATCCTTTTCCTATGACAGTTTGTTCTAAAAGTAAGTTTTTAATCTCAGTTTATTTCTTCTTGATGATTTATTCTGATCTGTATTGGTGACATGGAAGAGGGAAAAACACACATCTTGCCTGATTGCTGCTCGAGGAGACCACTGCTCTGGCGTGGTAAGCACTTCATTTCTTTGGTATTGTTCCACGAACCAACTTATTTCTCACTGAATACCCAAAAGTCCATTACATACCATCAAACTTCTTAAAAGTTGAATGGATATAAAGTTATAAACCCTACTCTACTCTAAGAAGTTGGCTCTCACAATTGATTTGTTTTTTGGTTGCTATTTTGGGGGTGTGATGTCGCAGTTAGTTTGGTGATTTAAAGACCATCTTGCTTAGATATGTATGCAGTTTATGTGCTTTATAACAGCTTTTTCTTGAAAAGCAGAGGATTTGTATGGAATCCCGCGTATTGGTGTGCACGGTACAGACTCAATATGTGTGGTGACTAGGAAAGAAGATGTGTTGAGTCTGAGGCATCAGGTGTATCAGGTGTGCGTCAGCCCTTTCTTTTTATTTCTTAAGTAATATTTTTTTGGACAGGAGAGTACTTTTCTTCTAATCCTAGATTTTAGATGTTATGTTTTACTCCAATTATTCATGATAGGGAGAGAATCCTAAACATATTATGGACATTGGCGGCGAGGAGTGCTGGATTGAGTATTTCCACCTCAAATTCAGGAATGCTGTGATCTATGAAGTTGAAGGTGTGTTGGATTCCTTAGCATTCTCTTGAGTTTCTGTTGTAATGACTATGTTTGTAGTGTAGCCAGTCTTTCTTGTACATAATACTTCAGAGTTATTTTCTCTTAGTATTGTATTGTGACATAGTTTGAGGATTGATGCACATGGAATATATTTTTTTTCAATCTTGGGAGTGAACAAGAAATTCTTTTTTAATCATAAGCTGCCAGAATAGTTGGTAAAGGTAGAGTTCAAACAAAATGTATAAAAAGCAACGGTAACTGATATTTTGTGTGTGTGTGTGTGTGTGTGGGGGGTGGTGGGGGTAAATGGAGATATTTAAGTTAGCTGATAACTGTTGTTTGTTTGTGTGTTTACTCACAAACGTCTGATTCCTTTTCATATGCACACACATATGATTCCTTTTTGTCATATTAAGTAGTAAACCCTTTCTTTGAGTTGTTATTATCATTCTAGACAAGTCCTCCTTGGACCTCTTTTCAATTTTGTACTGAAACATATTTGATTTGTTTACAGTATTCTTTATTAAATTAATTATAATAAAAGCTAAAACTAAAATGTTTTCTTTGGAGATCTTATTAGAACCTTTTGGTAAATGATTAATACATTGTCGAGCAGAACTTGCTTTCCCGCTTGAATCATTTAAAAAGCCTCGAAGCTGCATCGAGCATATGCCTTTCGGTCTTGGTATGTTTCTAAGACCTTTTTTCTTTAACATGTAGCATATCTATCTCCGTCTTCCTCTCATTTTACTTCTGTTTCATGCAGTGTCTGTGAACCTAGGCATTAATAAGGTGTGTGATAAAGCAAGTGGTCATGAGGTACTCGGCTACAATTCATCTTCTTGGATGTTGCCTTTCTCTTTTTTTTTTTTTAGCATATATGCAAGTTACTTTTGATATGCGTTGCCTCTATCTATTGCTTTCTGCAAAAAATTCTGGAGCCTAGTAGCAGCATACTATCAGTCAGCTGTTACCATTCATCCACCATAGATGTTGTAATTTTGTTTGTTTGCTTAGACATGACGCTTTGAACTCATTGGTAATGTGGGGCACCCTCAACAGGCCTCAAGTGCTGAGTATCATGTGGATAATGTCATCAAGTTCTTACAAGAGGCAATGAACAGCGGCGCAACTTTCACCTTCAATGAGACTGTAAAGGTAAATGGAATCAACTGAACCTAGGATATATATATATATATATATATATATATATATATATTATATATATTATCTAAAAAGAACAGAATCTATGTTTATAGTAAATGGAGTGGATGACCATTTGGCAGTTTAGATTTGAAGAGTATACTTAAAATGAGCAATAAGGTCTCAGAATAAACGCATAAAAGGGTTATTGCTTGCTTTGGATGCTGGTTTAATTAGTGTACTGATGATTATCAATGATTATTTTTATTTTGGCAGATAGCAATTTCTGCTCTTCAGCATTTGTTCGGCAAGAAGTTCAGGGCAAATGAGATTGAGGTACTTATTTTTTTTAACCGTTTCATCCACCCGATAAGAACGTACGGAGACAATACAACTTGTGCTGGTCCTAAATAGCATTTATTTGTTATCATACATGAATGGAACACTATTCACTAGTAATTGTCACATTTTGCAACAACTCCAGTTTCAAATTGTGATGTAGTGGCAAGTAAAAAAAAAAAGGTGCATGCAGTTATTGAACGAAGTAGGTTAATAAATAAAATAAGACAAAATTTCAACGAAGTTCTAGAGTAAGGTGCATGCATATTCTTGAGAAGTGGTGAAGTGGATGTGTAATGGTGATTACGTTATATTTAGGTCTTTTGATACAACAAAGTCAAATCCCCTCTCTGTTTTGCATTGCCGATACGTCTTATTACCTATTAAGCAGCAGCTATATCTTCACTGTTTATCAGGTAACTGTCTTGAAAAGAGAAGAAGGTGGTGGTGGTAGAAAAAGAAAGAGGGTGATGACCAGTTGTGGTGTAGTAGAATTGCCGTGCTGTTTGCCTTTTCAAAAGAAAAAGCTGAACGACTTTGAAGTAGAGGAAATGCCGATCTGCGCTGAACGCAGCATCAAAGATTATGTAACTTTGATTAAGAAGCAGCCATGTAGTATTTGAAATTAAATTTATTATGAAGTTCAAACAATATCTATGGTCTTGTGAGAAAATTGGATCGATCATGCTTGTGCCATGTGTGCCATCCCTAGCACTAACTATTTAATTATAGTATATATTATGGATTCGGAACTTATTTATTATGGAATTTGAAGAGTATGTATTATTTAGGTTTGGGATTTATTTATCGACTTTGAAGAGAGTATGTATTAGTCTGGCTTTATATAATTCTAAAGTGTTTTTTTTTTTTTTTGAAATAAAGTCCGAGGAATTTGGAAATCTAATAACATGATGAATCCCCAAGTTACATGCAATTTAGATCTACCATTGAAGGCCTATAGCTTACATGGATGTGGACAGTTTTGCTCAGATCATAGTTAGTTGGGGCATGACTTGTTAGTGATGTTGGTTTGCTCAGATCATAGTTAGTTGGGGCATGACTCGTTAGTGATGTTGGGTTTCATGATTTTACAGACCAATCATCCGATGTCTTGGTTGTGTCTCATGCTCTGTGTGTGCTCGATATGGTTGCTACATTTAAGCAGCGTGTGCCAGATACTTACATCCCTTGTTCAAGTTGTGCAGAAAGAAGGTAAATTCGAGACTTTGGTCCGATTTAACTAACTTGATCACATTGTTCTCTGCTAAATGTGAGAAGTTGTTTCTAATTTTTGGCTTGAGTTATGCACTCCTTTTTTTTTTGTTGGATATCGTAAATTATTCATGACTGGTTGGTAACTAATGATCTTCTGGGGCATTGAGCATGATATGGTACGTCTATCATCGAGACTAATGGAGATAAGTGATTTATCTAGTCTAGCCTAACCTAACCCGCCGAATGAGTTGTGGTCCTTGCAGTGTATTGCCTCGGCACGTAGTTTATAGGAAAGGTTATTTTCCTCTAATCATTTGCCTATTGAATAAAAATGAAAAATTGGGAAAATGGTGTGACAAAAAAACTGATCCATTCTGTTGTTCAGTGGTTGGCTTTGCAGTAAGAACTAACTCTAGCTTAGCTATTCGTCTTTTTTTCATCACCTGCACACCATAGTTGTCAAGGCGCTCGCGGCGAGGGTTGCCTTGGCAGGCAAGATGTTGTACAAAAAGGGGTTTGTGTGTGTGAGCACGTACATGATGAAACTTTTGATTACGTAGTACTCCTGTCTGTCTGTCTGTCTGTCTGTCTGAGTTGATGCATAATGGCTAGTTTAAGTGATATCATTAGGTGGTTAGGGGCATAATGATGGCGCCTGCAATTGGTTTGATGTGGCTGAAGCTTTACAGTGGGTTGCCTACCGCTTTTAACAATTATGCTGCACACCATAAAATTGCATAATGGTCGCTCTCACAGGCAAGACTGAGCACAAAATTCGAAATTCAGCTTCCAAAGTCCAAAACAAGGGGAAGCGATCAGCTTCCTGTGAGCAAAATTCGAAATTAGGAGTGATCCTGGTGTTGAAAAAAGCTATGGAAGGCTGTTACTGGAGATGGTGTCCGTTGTTCCAGATGGGGTTTGTTTTTTCGTTAGCTACTCTACTCATAAATGGACGGGGCAAAGTTGGCAATAGTTGGCATGAAACAGGGCTTGTAAAGGAAATAATGCCAACATAAACTAGTAGTCTTCATTGAGACACAGGATGTTGTTGAAACTACTTTGGCTTTGGACAACTACAGAAAGGCGTGTGATTGTGGAAGAGGTGCTGTCTTTTTCTCTGTTGCCAGGGGCAAAGTAGCACAAGGTATTGATTTTGATTGGCACTATGGAAGACAGACTTGTGATTATGTTTGGCGTTCCATTCCAGTTTACACGAAGCAGGTATTGTACATCTTTTTTGTTTTCCTAGTAAATTCCTACACTACATGCATGGATGCATAAGAAAATAAACACTGTGTTTTTGTTTTGGTTTGTCTGTATATTTTTCTTTTGCCTTTTGACTTGTTTATCTGACATTAAATGCATGATGACTGGGATCTTTTTTTTTTTTTTTTTCTTTTTTGTTAACATGTACATCGTGATGATGGTTTTAGTGAGTGTACAACAAAAAAAATTGGTATAACCGGATATGATGTATCCATAATCGTGAGAATTGATAAAATATCTCTAAAGGAGATAATATTTGTCCCCGAATCTCAAATTAAAATGTTGAATTCGTCACGGGTGATTGCAAATTTTCTAGATATTCATTGTGAAATAGTGTTGTCCGAGATTAAGAGGAGGAAAATCCATTATATCACGTGACAAACATTGACATATATGAACCATGAGTTCATATATTATTCATTGACATAAAACCCACGAAGGGTAGATTTTATGCATATTTTGAATACATCAAATATTTTTCTGAAAAAACGGATAAATGAACCAAAAGTTCAATGTCTCATTTTAGTGATTTCTCTACATATGATGTATAATTGAATGATTCTCGAAGAATCCAAAATCACATAGTGGTATATAAAATGCATGAAAGATAATGTTTTCAAAAATCTCATAGAATGAGATACTTAATGAAACACTATGTTTTAGATGTGTAATCGCTTTAAGCGAATAAATGAGCATCAATGTATAGCTCGTTGCAACATGTTGAAGAAGATCGATTCTCGGCATTAGGGGGAGATAAAGAAAACCTCATGTTAGAATAAAAGAATGCTGAGAAATTTTAACAACATAAACGATCTTCCACGCATCAGTTTAACTGAACTGCGAAAATAATTTTACTTGTAGTATTTAACAAGTAATTTGCCAGATGCCTTAATTGAATAAAAATAGTGATCATTTATAAATGCACCAAAAGTATTATTGATAATATTTCTTTACGACAGAGGCGTAGAAGACCGATCGGCGTAAAAGATAAAAATTCGCGGAAAATGAATTCATATTCAGTCACTCATGAAATCTCTTAAAGAGATTCGTCTTGAAGACGAAAACCCCAAAATAAAATTGCACGTGCATCAAATGATTAAACATTGGGGTTGCGGAACAATGAATCCATACATTGATAAGGAATTGATTTATTCTAATATCAAATTAGTAATGAATTTTATGGGAGAAATTTATAATAAAATGTAATAGCCGTCGACGACATGTTTGCCACTTTAATTGCTATTATTATATATGGATCCAGTACCTAAGTCATCAGCAGAGTGTCAGAAACACTCAGACTAAGTAAAAATGAAATAAACAAGTGAGGTTGAGTTTGAATTGAAAATATGTTTGTTAGTGATCAAATATATTCCCCCATTATAGACAATGTCATGTTCCGCTAACTAATATATCTGGCAATAACTTTGAGTTTTCATATGTCATGACCGCATATTTATGGGTCGTTGGACATTAATATGAAAATCTTTGGTGGATTTCAGAAATGAATTATTATGACAATCGCAACATTCATACTGTTAAGTTAAAAATGCCATTAACATTCAAGTTGAATGTAATATGACTCTAGCATAGTCTTATTGAGGAAGGAATATATAAGTAACTCAAACTTAATGTCATGAATTTATAGCACCACGACGTGTGAATATATGAATGCAAATTGTGATTGTATTAATTTCCCCGTTGTTTTTATAATTATAGTGATGACCGGGTTCCATGTGTTGCACGAATGAGTAGTGGGCGTGACCGTATTTAGCCGCTACATTCAATTATCTACATGAAGTCTAGAAGAGACGGATATACAAAGTACGCTCTAGTAACAATCTAGAAGAATTTTTCACTAAGATCATTCCTACATCTGTTCTAGAGAAAAATGTGTTTATAGTATTGTAATGCGTACATAAGGAAGATTGTTGTCGTCAGGAGGAGCGACAACTTCAAAACTATTTTAAGCATTTGGTCTTAAAACCAAAATTTTCCCACAGGGTTTTCTTAGTTAAAGGTTTTTAACGAGGCAGTTAGTACAACACATAAAAACGCATATGACATGAACTATTTTCCTTGTCTAGTTTTTTTTCCACTGGGTTTTTTTTAGCAAAGTTAATAGTGCATGACATATACGTTATGCAACTCAGATTGAGAAATTAATATAGCCATACAATAGACTTGCAAAAGATGGGGAAATTTGATGCGCAACAGATCCGATCATTCGACAACCTGACAGATTTATTTACCAAGACATTGCCGATTGCAACATTTAAGAGACTTGTGAAAAGCATTGTGATGCAACGTTTGAAAGAACTTAATTGATGCTTGGTTCAGGGAAGTAAATAAACATAGATAAATATGTACTCTTTTTCCCTAACTAAGATTTTTTTCCCACTGAATTTTTTCTTAGTAATTAAGGTTTAATGAGGCATATCATATCTATTGTTTGTTGAATAATAGATATCCAAGGGGGAGTGTTATAAAAGAATGAAAATATGTTTATCTATTATTCAAATTGGTTTACAAGATTTTATGGTTTATCTTTTCTTGTTAGAGATAATACCAAGATTGAGTTGTTTAGATAATTATGTTTGAATTTGAATTATGTTAGGATATATTATTTGGTTTAGATAAACTTCTACCTATCATTATTTAGGCTATATATATTGTAGTGTTCTATCAGTTTAATCAATACAATCAATCTATTTTATATTTCTCTCTATTATGGTATCAGAGCTCTCCAACTAACGTCGTAGATCCTGGTCAATTATAAAGAAATTTGTTTGAGTGGGGGTTCGTTACCGTAATCCACATGAACCCTCACCCCCTCACACGTCTTCTTTCATATTTTTTTTCCCTGTTGATTTCGTTCTCGAGACAAAGCCTTCAGAAATTCTTCCCCCTCCTTCAGCAATCCTTCCCCCTCACCCCCGACAGAAACCACCACCACCAAGCTCATCCAAATCCGGCCAAATCACCACCACCCGTTTCCAGATCCCGATCCTGTTTTTTTTTTCCTTTGGAATTTAGCCCCCTTCGTCTTCTTCTCCGCTTCAGAATTAATCTCTGTATATCACATTCCCTACAATCTGTGCAATTAACCACCCCGGCCCTCCGCCTTATTCCCCAAGCTGCCCATTTTTTCCCGCCGTCGTCTTTTTTCTGATTTCCGTCGATCTTTGTCTACAAGAAAACCCATCTTCTCCGGCTGCTCTACGGTCTCCACCCTCCTCCTCGCACAAGCCTCTACATCTCATTTCCTCCCCCCTCCCCCCGTCCCAGCGAACCTCTCCCGCAACACTTCTTTCTTCTCCGGCCTCTCACCTCCCTTTCACCTTCTCTGATAATTCTGCTCTTATTCCCCTCCTGCTTCCATGGCTGAATCCCCTCGGTCCGGCACGTCGTCCTCCCTCTCCAAACCCAACACAACATCCACCCTATAGTATTTCCCTCCAAACACCCTCATCGATCGTCTTTTTTTTTTTCTTCTGTGTCATTGTTTCTATTGCTTTTATTTTATTTTATTTTTAATCAAATAAGTTCCACTCTTGTCATTCATTATCTTCTAAACCCCAACAATACTTGGTTCACTCTTTACTTAATGTTGGGATATATTGCCCACACTCTTAAATGCCTAAAGAAATAAAGTTGCTCCTTTACTAGCACTAATTGGTTTTAGTACAACGGTAAGCGCTTGATCATAACATGGTATCAGAGACAGGTTACGAGATCGAACTCTAGTTGGAACATTATTTTAAAAAGAAATTGTGCAAGTGTTGGGACAGATTGCCTACACTTAAGGGGGGTGTTGGTGCAGATTGCCCACACTCTTGATTGAAAATTGTGCAAGTGTTGGACAGATTGCCAACACTTGAGGGGGTGTTGGGATAGATTGCCCACACTCTTAAATGCCTAAAGAAATATAGTTAAGCCTTTACTGTCACCAATTGGTTTTAGTACAACGATAAGCGCTTGATCTTAACACTTAAAAAAAAAAATGAACGATCCAATCACTTAAATAGTGATAGTCAACAATTTCTTTTTCTCTAATTTCTTTCCAGTATGAACTCTTTTCTCCGGCTTCCAATCTCTCTACACCTATTTTCTTATTTCTTTCTAGTCATCAAAATACATTATGACTCTCAATTGAGTCATTTCATCGGCACATATCCTTTCACTCCTTTGATGCTCTATCTCAATCTATAAATTTTTCTTTCTTCTATGTTTTTTAGGGTATGATATTCCCTCCTTATCTTTCTTCCTCCCTATAATTTCTTCCCTGACTCTTCCGACTTTTTTTTCCAAGCAATATCAAGTTGTGAAAAAGTTGATGCCGATTGATATGAAGAAGTTTGTTGCAGACACAATGTGAAGGAGACCAAATTCA